>JAINUT010002731.1:0-15076 GCA_020205555.1 Panax stipuleanatus
CTCTTAATCACCTCTTTCTTTATAAATTTTAAACAACCAGTGAAACAATATTGAGGTCTCCCTAAATAAAGACTTGTGTGAGATCTACGCATCGTTTGGATGCGAGAGTGATGTGATTGCTCCTTTTGATGCTAATTTCACTAGAACGAAGTAATAGAACTCATAATCACTTATATTTTGACATCTGAGAGAACTAATGAAACATTAAGAAAGATCTCCCTAAATGAAGACGTGTGTGAGATGTACGGATTGTTTGAGGCACTAGTGATATGATTGCTCCTTTTGATGCTAATCAACTAGAACGAATTCATAGGACTCACAGAGACCTCTTTCTTTGACAATTTGAGAGACCAAAATTAAACATAGAAGGTCTCCCTATATCAAGACTTTGTGAGATGTACGCATCGTTTTAACGCGATAGTCATAGGATTGCTACTTTTGATGCTAATCAAATTAGAACGAAGTAATAAGACTACTAATCACCTCCTTCTTTCACAATTTTAGAGAACCAATGAAAAAATAAGAAGGTCTCTTTAAATGAACACATGTGTGAGATGTACACATCGTTTTTAACGCGATAGTCATGGGATAGCTCCTTTTGATGCTAATCAAATTAGAACGAAGTTATAGGACTCCTAATCACTTCTTTCTTTGACAATTTTAGTGCACCAATGAAACAATAAGAAGGTCTCCCAAAATGAATACTTTTGTGAGTTGTACGCTTGTTTTTGAACCCGATAGTCATGGGTTTCTCCTTTTGACGCTAATCAAACTAGAACGAACTAATACAACTCTTAATCACCTCTTTCTTTGTAAATTTGTAAAAACCAATGAAACAATAAGAAGGTCTCCCTAAATGAAGACTTGTGTGAGATCTACGCATCTTTTTGGACGCGATAGTGATGTGATTGCTCCTTTTGATGCTAATTTGAACTAGAACGAAGTAATAGGGCTCATAATCACCTATATTTTGATAATTTGAGAGAACTAAATGAAACATTAAGAAGGTCTCCCTAAATGAAGACTTGTGTGAGATGTACAAGTCGTTTTGAAGGCACTACTGATAGGTTTGCTCTTTTTGATGCTAATCAAACTAGAACGAATTCATAGGAATCATAATCACCTCTTTCTTTGACAATTTGAGATACCCAATGAAACAATAAGAAGGTCTCCCTAAATCAAGACATGTGTGAGATGTACGCATCGCTTTTAATGCGATAGTCATAGGATTGCTCCTTTGACGTTAATCAATTTAGAACGAAGAAATAAAACTCCTAATCACCTCCTTCTTTCACAATTTTAAAGAACCAATGAAACAATAACAAGGTCTCCTTAAATGAAGACTTGTGTGAGATGTACGCGTCGTTTTTAACGCGATAGTCATTGGTTTGGTCCTTTTGATGCTAATCAAACTAGAATGAAGTTATTGGACTCCTAATCACCTCTTTCTTTGACAATTTTAGAGCACCAATGAAATAATAAGAATGTCTCCCTAAATGAAGCCTTGTGTGAGATGTAAACATGGTTTTGAACGCGATAGTAATGGCTTTGTCCTTTTGACGCTAATCAAACTAGATCTATGTAATACAACTCTTAATCACCTCTTTCTTTATAAATTTTAAACAACCAATGAAACAATATTGAGGTCTCCCTAAATAAAGACTTGTGTGAGATCTACGCATCGTTTTGGATGCGATAGTGATGTGATTGCTCCTTTTGATGCTAATTTCAACTAGAACGAAGTAATAGAACTCATAATCACTTATATTTTGACAATTTGAGAGAACTAATGAAACATTAAGAAGATCTCCCTAAATGAAGACTTGTGTGAGATGTACGGATTGTTTTGAAGGCACTAGTGATATGATTGCTCCTTTTGATGCTAATCAAACTAGAACGAATTCATAGGACTCACGAGACCTCTTTCTTTGACAATTTGAGAGACCAAATGAAACAATAAGAAGGTCTCCCTATATCAAGACTTGTGTGAGATGTACGCATCGTTTTTAACGCGATAGTCATAGGATTGCTACTTTTGATGCTAATCAAATTAGAACGAAGTAATAAGACTACTAATCACCTCCTTCTTTCACAATTTTAGAGAACCAATGAAAAAATAAGAAGGTCTCT
This sequence comes from Panax stipuleanatus, assembly GCA_020205555.1. NCBI lineage: Eukaryota > Viridiplantae > Streptophyta > Magnoliopsida > Apiales > Araliaceae > Panax > Panax stipuleanatus. Next base: position 2,131 of record JAINUT010002731.1, read on the forward strand.
TTAAATGAACACATGTGTGAGATGTACACATCGTTTTTAACGCGATAGTCATGGGATAGCTCCTTTTGATGCTAATCAAATTAGAACGAAGTTATAGGACTCCTAATCACTTCTTTCTTTGACAATTTTAGTGCACCAATGAAACAATAAGAAGGTCTCCCAAAATGAATACTTTTGTGAGTTGTACGCTTGTTTTTGAACCCGATAGTCATGGGTTTCTCCTTTTGACGCTAATCAAACTAGAACGAACTAATACAACTCTTAATCACCTCTTTCTTTGTAAATTTGTAAAAACCAATGAAACAATAAGAAGGTCTCCCTAAATGAAGACTTGTGTGAGATCTACGCATCTTTTTGGACGCGATAGTGATGTGATTGCTCCTTTTGATGCTAATTTGAACTAGAACGAAGTAATAGGGCTCATAATCACCTATATTTTGATAATTTGAGAGAACTAATGAAACATTAAGAAGGTCTCCCTAAATGAAGACTTGTGTGAGATGTACAAGTCGTTTTGAAGGCACTACTGATAGGTTTGCTCTTTTTGATGCTAATCAAACTAGAACGAATTCATAGGAATCATAATCACCTCTTTCTTTGACAATTTGAGATACCCAATGAAACAATAAGAAGGTCTCCCTAAATCAAGACATGTGTGAGATGTACGCATCGCTTTTAATGCGATAGTCATAGGATTGCTCCTGTTGACGTTAATCAATTTAGAACGAAGAAATAAAACTCCTAATCACCTCCTTCTTTCACAATTTTAAAGAACCAATGAAACAATAACAAGGTCTCCTTAAATGAAGACTTGTGTGAGATGTACGCGTCGTTTTTAACGCGATAGTCATTGGTTTGGTCCTTTTGATGCTAATCAAACTAGAATGAAGTTATTGGACTCCTAATCACCTCTTTCTTTGACAATTTTAGAGCACCAATGAAATAATAAGAATGTCTCCCTAAATGAAGCCTTGTGTGAGATGTAAACATGGTTTTGAACGCGATAGTAATGGCTTTGTCCTTTTGACGCTAATCAAACTAGATCTATGTAATACAACTCTTAATCACCTCTTTCTTTATAAATTTTAAACAACCAATGAAACAATATTGAGGTCTCCCTAAATAAAGACTTGTGTGAGATCTACGCATCGTTTTGGATGCGATAGTGATGTGATTGCTCCTTTTGATGCTAATTTCAACTAGAACGAAGTAATAGAACTCATAATCACTTATATTTTGACAATTTGAGAGAACTAATGAAACATTAAGAAGATCTCCCTAAATGAAGACTTGTGTGAGATGTACGGATTGTTTTGAAGGCACTAGTGATATGATTGCTCCTTTTGATGCTAATCAAACTAGAACGAATTCATAGGACTCACGAGACCTCTTTCTTTGACAATTTGAGAGACCAAATGAAACAATAAGAAGGTCTCCCTATATCAAGACTTGTGTGAGATGTACGCATCGTTTTTAACGCGATAGTCATAGGATTGCTACTTTTGATGCTAATCAAATTAGAACGAAGTAATAAGACTACTAATCACCTCCTTCTTTCACAATTTTAGAGAACCAATGAAAAAATAAGAAGGTCTCTTTAAATGAACACATGTGTGAGATGTACACATCGTTTTTAACGCGATAGTCATGGGATAGCTCCTTTTGATGCTAATCAAATTAGAACGAAGTTATAGGACTCCTAATCACTTCTTTCTTTGACAATTTTAGTGCACCAATGAAACAATAAGAAGGTCTCCCAAAATGAATACTTTTGTGAGTTGTACGCTTGTTTTTGAACCCGATAGTCATGGGTTTCTCCTTTTGACGCTAATCAAACTAGAACGAACTAATACAACTCTTAATCACCTCTTTCTTTGTAAATTTGTAAACAACCAATGAAACAATAAGAAGGTCTCCCTAAATGAAGACTTGTGTGAGATCTACGCATCTTTTTGGACGCGATAGTGATGTGATTGCTCCTTTTGATGCTAATTTGAACTAGAACGAAGTAATAGGGCTCATAATCACCTATATTTTGATAATTTGAGAGAACTAATGAAACATTAAGAAGGTCTCCCTAAATGAAGACTTGTGTGAGATGTACAAGTCGTTTTGAAGGCACTACTGATAGGTTTGCTCTTTTTGATGCTAATCAAACTAGAACGAATTCATAGGAATCATAATCACCTCTTTCTTTGACAATTTGAGATACCCAATGAAACAATAAGAAGGTCTCCCTAAATCAAGACATGTGTGAGATGTACGCATCGCTTTTAATGCGATAGTCATAGGATTGCTCCTGTTGACGTTAATCAATTTAGAACGAAGAAATAAAACTCCTAATCACCTCCTTCTTTCACAATTTTAAAGAACCAATGAAACAATAACAAGGTCTCCTTAAATGAAGACTTGTGTGAGATGTACGCGTCGTTTTTAACGCGATAGTCATTGGTTTGGTCCTTTTGATGCTAATCAAACTAGAATGAAGTTATTGGACTCCTAATCACCTCTTTCTTTGACAATTTTAGAGCACCAATGAAATAATAAGAATGTCTCCCTAAATGAAGCCTTGTGTGAGATGTAAACATGGTTTTGAACGCGATAGTAATGGCTTTGTCCTTTTGACGCTAATCAAACTAGATCTATGTAATACAACTCTTAATCACCTCTTTCTTTATAAATTTTAAACAACCAATGAAACAATATTGAGGTCTCCCTAAATAAAGACTTGTGTGAGATCTACGCATCGTTTTGGATGCGATAGTGATGTGATTGCTCCTTTTGATGCTAATTTCAACTAGAACGAAGTAATAGAACTCATAATCACTTATATTTTGACAATTTGAGAGAACTAATGAAACATTAAGAAGATCTCCCTAAATGAAGACTTGTGTGAGATGTACGGATTGTTTTGAAGGCACTAGTGATATGATTGCTCCTTTTGATGCTAATCAAACTAGAACGAATTCATAGGACTCACGAGACCTCTTTCTTTGACAATTTGAGAGACCAAATGAAACAATAAGAAGGTCTCCCTATATCAAGACTTGTGTGAGATGTACGCATCGTTTTTAACGCGATAGTCATAGGATTGCTACTTTTGATGCTAATCAAATTAGAACGAAGTAATAAGACTACTAATCACCTCCTTCTTTCACAATTTTAGAGAACCAATGAAAAAATAAGAAGGTCTCTTTAAATGAACACATGTGTGAGATGTACACATCGTTTTTAACGCGATAGTCATGGGATAGCTCCTTTTGATGCTAATCAAATTAGAACGAAGTTATAGGACTCCTAATCACTTCTTTCTTTGACAATTTTAGTGCACCAATGAAACAATAAGAAGGTCTCCCAAAATGAATACTTTTGTGAGTTGTACGCTTGTTTTTGAACCCGATAGTCATGGGTTTCTCCTTTTGACGCTAATCAAACTAGAACGAACTAATACAACTCTTAATCACCTCTTTCTTTGTAAATTTGTAAAAACCAATGAAACAATAAGAAGGTCTCCCTAAATGAAGACTTGTGTGAGATCTACGCATCTTTTTGGACGCGATAGTGATGTGATTGCTCCTTTTGATGCTAATTTGAACTAGAACGAAGTAATAGGGCTCATAATCACCTATATTTTGATAATTTGAGAGAACAAATGAAACATTAAGAAGGTCTCCCTAAATGAAGACTTGTGTGAGATGTACAAGTCGTTTTGAAGGCACTACTGATAGGTTTGCTCTTTTTGATGCTAATCAAACTAGAACGAATTCATAGGAATCATAATCACCTCTTTCTTTGACAATTTGAGATACCCAATGAAACAATAAGAAGGTCTCCCTAAATCAAGACATGTGTGAGATGTACGCATCGCTTTTAATGCGATAGTCATAGGATTGCTCCTGTTGACGTTAATCAATTTAGAACGAAGAAATAAAACTCCTAATCACCTCCTTCTTTCACAATTTTAAAGAACCAATGAAACAATAACAAGGTCTCCTTAAATGAAGACTTGTGTGAGATGTACGCGTCGTTTTTAACGCGATAGTCATTGGTTTGGTCCTTTTGATGCTAATCAAACTAGAATGAAGTTATTGGACTCCTAATCACCTCTTTCTTTGACAATTTTAGAGCACCAATGAAATAATAAGAATGTCTCCCTAAATGAAGCCTTGTGTGAGATGTAAACATGGTTTTGAACGCGATAGTAATGGCTTTGTCCTTTTGACGCTAATCAAACTAGATCTATGTAATACAACTCTTAATCACCTCTTTCTTTATAAATTTTAAACAACCAATGAAACAATATTGAGGTCTCCCTAAATAAAGACTTGTGTGAGATCTACGCATCGTTTTGGATGCGATAGTGATGTGATTGCTCCTTTTGATGCTAATTTCAACTAGAACGAAGTAATAGAACTCATAATCACTTATATTTTGACAATTTGAGAGAACTAATGAAACATTAAGAAGATCTCCCTAAATGAAGACTTGTGTGAGATGTACGGATTGTTTTGAAGGCACTAGTGATATGATTGCTCCTTTTGATGCTAATCAAACTAGAACGAATTCATAGGACTCACGAGACCTCTTTCTTTGACAATTTGAGAGACCAAATGAAACAATAAGAAGGTCTCCCTATATCAAGACTTGTGTGAGATGTACGCATCGTTTTTAACGCGATAGTCATAGGATTGCTACTTTTGATGCTAATCAAATTAGAACGAAGTAATAAGACTACTAATCACCTCCTTCTTTCACAATTTTAGAGAACCAATGAAAAAATAAGAAGGTCTCTTTAAATGAACACATGTGTGAGATGTACACATCGTTTTTAACGCGATAGTCATGGGATAGCTCCTTTTGATGCTAATCAAATTAGAACGAAGTTATAGGACTCCTAATCACTTCTTTCTTTGACAATTTTAGTGCACCAATGAAACAATAAGAAGGTCTCCCAAAATGAATACTTTTGTGAGTTGTACGCTTGTTTTTGAACCCGATAGTCATGGGTTTCTCCTTTTGACGCTAATCAAACTAGAACGAACTAATACAACTCTTAATCACCTCTTTCTTTGTAAATTTGTAAACAACCAATGAAACAATAAGAAGGTCTCCCTAAATGAAGACTTGTGTGAGATCTACGCATCTTTTTGGACGCGATAGTGATGTGATTGCTCCTTTTGATGCTAATTTGAACTAGAACGAAGTAATAGGGCTCATAATCACCTATATTTTGATAATTTGAGAGAACTAATGAAACATTAAGAAGGTCTCCCTAAATGAAGACTTGTGTGAGATGTACAAGTCGTTTTGAAGGCACTACTGATAGGTTTGCTCTTTTTGATGCTAATCAAACTAGAACGAATTCATAGGAATCATAATCACCTCTTTCTTTGACAATTTGAGATACCCAATGAAACAATAAGAAGGTCTCCCTAAATCAAGACATGTGTGAGATGTACGCATCGCTTTTAATGCGATAGTCATAGGATTGCTCCTGTTGACGTTAATCAATTTAGAACGAAGAAATAAAACTCCTAATCACCTCCTTCTTTCACAATTTTAAAGAACCAATGAAACAATAACAAGGTCTCCTTAAATGAAGACTTGTGTGAGATGTACGCGTCGTTTTTAACGCGATAGTCATTGGTTTGGTCCTTTTGATGCTAATCAAACTAGAATGAAGTTATTGGACTCCTAATCACCTCTTTCTTTGACAATTTTAGAGCACCAATGAAATAATAAGAATGTCTCCCTAAATGAAGCCTTGTGTGAGATGTAAACATGGTTTTGAACGCGATAGTAATGGCTTTGTCCTTTTGACGCTAATCAAACTAGATCTATGTAATACAACTCTTAATCACCTCTTTCTTTATAAATTTTAAACAACCAATGAAACAATATTGAGGTCTCCCTAAATAAAGACTTGTGTGAGATCTACGCATCGTTTTGGATGCGATAGTGATGTGATTGCTCCTTTTGATGCTAATTTCAACTAGAACGAAGTAATAGAACTCATAATCACTTATATTTTGACAATTTGAGAGAACTAATGAAACATTAAGAAGATCTCCCTAAATGAAGACTTGTGTGAGATGTACGGATTGTTTTGAAGGCACTAGTGATATGATTGCTCCTTTTGATGCTAATCAAACTAGAACGAATTCATAGGACTCACGAGACCTCTTTCTTTGACAATTTGAGAGACCAAATGAAACAATAAGAAGGTCTCCCTATATCAAGACTTGTGTGAGATGTACGCATCGTTTTTAACGCGATAGTCATAGGATTGCTACTTTTGATGCTAATCAAATTAGAACGAAGTAATAAGACTACTAATCACCTCCTTCTTTCACAATTTTAGAGAACCAATGAAAAAATAAGAAGGTCTCTTTAAATGAACACATGTGTGAGATGTACACATCGTTTTTAACGCGATAGTCATGGGATAGCTCCTTTTGATGCTAATCAAATTAGAACGAAGTTATAGGACTCCTAATCACTTCTTTCTTTGACAATTTTAGTGCACCAATGAAACAATAAGAAGGTCTCCCAAAATGAATACTTTTGTGAGTTGTACGCTTGTTTTTGAACCCGATAGTCATGGGTTTCTCCTTTTGACGCTAATCAAACTAGAACGAACTAATACAACTCTTAATCACCTCTTTCTTTGTAAATTTGTAAACAACCAATGAAACAATAAGAAGGTCTCCCTAAATGAAGACTTGTGTGAGATCTACGCATCTTTTTGGACGCGATAGTGATGTGATTGCTCCTTTTGATGCTAATTTGAACTAGAACGAAGTAATAGGGCTCATAATCACCTATATTTTGATAATTTGAGAGAACTAAATGAAACATTAAGAAGGTCTCCCTAAATGAAGACTTGTGTGAGATGTACAAGTCGTTTTGAAGGCACTACTGATAGGTTTGCTCTTTTTGATGCTAATCAAACTAGAACGAATTCATAGGAATCATAATCACCTCTTTCTTTGACAATTTGAGATACCCAATGAAACAATAAGAAGGTCTCCCTAAATCAAGACATGTGTGAGATGTACGCATCGCTTTTAATGCGATAGTCATAGGATTGCTCCTGTTGACGTTAATCAATTTAGAACGAAGAAATAAAACTCCTAATCACCTCCTTCTTTCACAATTTTAAAGAACCAATGAAACAATAACAAGGTCTCCTTAAATGAAGACTTGTGTGAGATGTACGCGTCGTTTTTAACGCGATAGTCATTGGTTTGGTCCTTTTGATGCTAATCAAACTAGAATGAAGTTATTGGACTCCTAATCACCTCTTTCTTTGACAATTTTAGAGCACCAATGAAATAATAAGAATGTCTCCCTAAATGAAGCCTTGTGTGAGATGTAAACATGGTTTTGAACGCGATAGTAATGGCTTTGTCCTTTTGACGCTAATCAAACTAGATCTATGTAATACAACTCTTAATCACCTCTTTCTTTATAAATTTTAAACAACCAATGAAACAATATTGAGGTCTCCCTAAATAAAGACTTGTGTGAGATCTACGCATCGTTTTGGATGCGATAGTGATGTGATTGCTCCTTTTGATGCTAATTTCAACTAGAACGAAGTAATAGAACTCATAATCACTTATATTTTGACAATTTGAGAGAACTAATGAAACATTAAGAAGATCTCCCTAAATGAAGACTTGTGTGAGATGTACGGATTGTTTTGAAGGCACTAGTGATATGATTGCTCCTTTTGATGCTAATCAAACTAGAACGAATTCATAGGACTCACGAGACCTCTTTCTTTGACAATTTGAGAGACCAAATGAAACAATAAGAAGGTCTCCCTATATCAAGACTTGTGTGAGATGTACGCATCGTTTTTAACGCGATAGTCATAGGATTGCTACTTTTGATGCTAATCAAATTAGAACGAAGTAATAAGACTACTAATCACCTCCTTCTTTCACAATTTTAGAGAACCAATGAAAAAATAAGAAGGTCTCTTTAAATGAACACATGTGTGAGATGTACACATCGTTTTTAACGCGATAGTCATGGGATAGCTCCTTTTGATGCTAATCAAATTAGAACGAAGTTATAGGACTCCTAATCACTTCTTTCTTTGACAATTTTAGTGCACCAATGAAACAATAAGAAGGTCTCCCAAAATGAATACTTTTGTGAGTTGTACGCTTGTTTTTGAACCCGATAGTCATGGGTTTCTCCTTTTGACGCTAATCAAACTAGAACGAACTAATACAACTCTTAATCACCTCTTTCTTTGTAAATTTGTAAAAACCAATGAAACAATAAGAAGGTCTCCCTAAATGAAGACTTGTGTGAGATCTACGCATCTTTTTGGACGCGATAGTGATGTGATTGCTCCTTTTGATGCTAATTTGAACTAGAACGAAGTAATAGGGCTCATAATCACCTATATTTTGATAATTTGAGAGAACTAATGAAACATTAAGAAGGTCTCCCTAAATGAAGACTTGTGTGAGATGTACAAGTCGTTTTGAAGGCACTACTGATAGGTTTGCTCTTTTTGATGCTAATCAAACTAGAACGAATTCATAGGAATCATAATCACCTCTTTCTTTGACAATTTGAGATACCCAATGAAACAATAAGAAGGTCTCCCTAAATCAAGACATGTGTGAGATGTACGCATCGCTTTTAATGCGATAGTCATAGGATTGCTCCTGTTGACGTTAATCAATTTAGAACGAAGAAATAAAACTCCTAATCACCTCCTTCTTTCACAATTTTAAAGAACCAATGAAACAATAACAAGGTCTCCTTAAATGAAGACTTGTGTGAGATGTACGCGTCGTTTTTAACGCGATAGTCATTGGTTTGGTCCTTTTGATGCTAATCAAACTAGAATGAAGTTATTGGACTCCTAATCACCTCTTTCTTTGACAATTTTAGAGCACCAATGAAATAATAAGAATGTCTCCCTAAATGAAGCCTTGTGTGAGATGTAAACATGGTTTTGAACGCGATAGTAATGGCTTTGTCCTTTTGACGCTAATCAAACTAGATCTATGTAATACAACTCTTAATCACCTCTTTCTTTATAAATTTTAAACAACCAATGAAACAATATTGAGGTCTCCCTAAATAAAGACTTGTGTGAGATCTACGCATCGTTTTGGATGCGATAGTGATGTGATTGCTCCTTTTGATGCTAATTTCAACTAGAACGAAGTAATAGAACTCATAATCACTTATATTTTGACAATTTGAGAGAACTAATGAAACATTAAGAAGATCTCCCTAAATGAAGACTTGTGTGAGATGTACGGATTGTTTTGAAGGCACTAGTGATATGATTGCTCCTTTTGATGCTAATCAAACTAGAACGAATTCATAGGACTCACGAGACCTCTTTCTTTGACAATTTGAGAGACCAAATGAAACAATAAGAAGGTCTCCCTATATCAAGACTTGTGTGAGATGTACGCATCGTTTTTAACGCGATAGTCATAGGATTGCTACTTTTGATGCTAATCAAATTAGAACGAAGTAATAAGACTACTAATCACCTCCTTCTTTCACAATTTTAGAGAACCAATGAAAAAATAAGAAGGTCTCTTTAAATGAACACATGTGTGAGATGTACACATCGTTTTTAACGCGATAGTCATGGGATAGCTCCTTTTGATGCTAATCAAATTAGAACGAAGTTATAGGACTCCTAATCACTTCTTTCTTTGACAATTTTAGTGCACCAATGAAACAATAAGAAGGTCTCCCAAAATGAATACTTTTGTGAGTTGTACGCTTGTTTTTGAACCCGATAGTCATGGGTTTCTCCTTTTGACGCTAATCAAACTAGAACGAACTAATACAACTCTTAATCACCTCTTTCTTTGTAAATTTGTAAACAACCAATGAAACAATAAGAAGGTCTCCCTAAATGAAGACTTGTGTGAGATCTACGCATCTTTTTGGACGCGATAGTGATGTGATTGCTCCTTTTGATGCTAATTTGAACTAGAACGAAGTAATAGGGCTCATAATCACCTATATTTTGATAATTTGAGAGAACTAATGAAACATTAAGAAGGTCTCCCTAAATGAAGACTTGTGTGAGATGTACAAGTCGTTTTGAAGGCACTACTGATAGGTTTGCTCTTTTTGATGCTAATCAAACTAGAACGAATTCATAGGAATCATAATCACCTCTTTCTTTGACAATTTGAGATACCCAATGAAACAATAAGAAGGTCTCCCTAAATCAAGACATGTGTGAGATGTACGCATCGCTTTTAATGCGATAGTCATAGGATTGCTCCTGTTGACGTTAATCAATTTAGAACGAAGAAATAAAACTCCTAATCACCTCCTTCTTTCACAATTTTAAAGAACCAATGAAACAATAACAAGGTCTCCTTAAATGAAGACTTGTGTGAGATGTACGCGTCGTTTTTAACGCGATAGTCATTGGTTTGGTCCTTTTGATGCTAATCAAACTAGAATGAAGTTATTGGACTCCTAATCACCTCTTTCTTTGACAATTTTAGAGCACCAATGAAATAATAAGAATGTCTCCCTAAATGAAGCCTTGTGTGAGATGTAAACATGGTTTTGAACGCGATAGTAATGGCTTTGTCCTTTTGACGCTAATCAAACTAGATCTATGTAATACAACTCTTAATCACCTCTTTCTTTATAAATTTTAAACAACCAATGAAACAATATTGAGGTCTCCCTAAATAAAGACTTGTGTGAGATCTACGCATCGTTTTGGATGCGATAGTGATGTGATTGCTCCTTTTGATGCTAATTTCAACTAGAACGAAGTAATAGAACTCATAATCACTTATATTTTGACAATTTGAGAGAACTAATGAAACATTAAGAAGATCTCCCTAAATGAAGACTTGTGTGAGATGTACGGATTGTTTTGAAGGCACTAGTGATATGATTGCTCCTTTTGATGCTAATCAAACTAGAACGAATTCATAGGACTCACGAGACCTCTTTCTTTGACAATTTGAGAGACCAAATGAAACAATAAGAAGGTCTCCCTATATCAAGACTTGTGTGAGATGTACGCATCGTTTTTAACGCGATAGTCATAGGATTGCTACTTTTGATGCTAATCAAATTAGAACGAAGTAATAAGACTACTAATCACCTCCTTCTTTCACAATTTTAGAGAACCAATGAAAAAATAAGAAGGTCTCTTTAAATGAACACATGTGTGAGATGTACACATCGTTTTTAACGCGATAGTCATGGGATAGCTCCTTTTGATGCTAATCAAATTAGAACGAAGTTATAGGACTCCTAATCACTTCTTTCTTTGACAATTTTAGTGCACCAATGAAACAATAAGAAGGTCTCCCAAAATGAATACTTTTGTGAGTTGTACGCTTGTTTTTGAACCCGATAGTCATGGGTTTCTCCTTTTGACGCTAATCAAACTAGAACGAACTAATACAACTCTTAATCACCTCTTTCTTTGTAAATTTGTAAACAACCAATGAAACAATAAGAAGGTCTCCCTAAATGAAGACTTGTGTGAGATCTACGCATCTTTTTGGACGCGATAGTGATGTGATTGCTCCTTTTGATGCTAATTTGAACTAGAACGAAGTAATAGGGCTCATAATCACCTATATTTTGATAATTTGAGAGAACTAATGAAACATTAAGAAGGTCTCCCTAAATGAAGACTTGTGTGAGATGTACAAGTCGTTTTGAAGGCACTACTGATAGGTTTGCTCTTTTTGATGCTAATCAAACTAGAACGAATTCATAGGAATCATAATCACCTCTTTCTTTGACAATTTGAGATACCCAATGAAACAATAAGAAGGTCTCCCTAAATCAAGACATGTGTGAGATGTACGCATCGCTTTTAATGCGATAGTCATAGGATTGCTCCTGTTGACGTTAATCAATTTAGAACGAAGAAATAAAACTCCTAATCACCTCCTTCTTTCACAATTTTAAAGAACCAATGAAACAATAACAAGGTCTCCTTAAATGAAGACTTGTGTGAGATGTACGCGTCGTTTTTAACGCGATAGTCATTGGTTTGGTCCTTTTGATGCTAATCAAACTAGAATGAAGTTATTGGACTCCTAATCACCTCTTTCTTTGACAATTTTAGAGCACCAATGAAATAATAAGAATGTCTCCCTAAATGAAGCCTTGTGTGAGATGTAAACATGGTTTTGAACGCGATAGTAATGGCTTTGTCCTTTTGACGCTAATCAAACTAGATCTATGTAATACAACTCTTAATCACCTCTTTCTTTATAAATTTTAAACAACCAATGAAACAATATTGAGGTCTCCCTAAATAAAGACTTGTGTGAGATCTACGCATCGTTTTGGATGCGATAGTGATGTGATTGCTCCTTTTGATGCTAATTTCAACTAGAACGAAGTAATAGAACTCATAATCACTTATATTTTGACAATTTGAGAGAACTAATGAAACATTAAGAAGATCTCCCTAAATGAAGACTTGTGTGAGATGTACGGATTGTTTTGAAGGCACTAGTGATATGATTGCTCCTTTTGATGCTAATCAAACTAGAACGAATTCATAGGACTCACGAGACCTCTTTCTTTGACAATTTGAGAGACCAAATGAAACAATAAGAAGGTCTCCCTATATCAAGACTTGTGTGAGATGTACGCATCGTTTTTAACGCGATAGTCATAGGATTGCTACTTTTGATGCTAATCAAATTAGAACGAAGTAATAAGACTACTATCACCTCCTTCTTTCACAATTTTAGAGAACCAATGAAAAATAAGAAGGTCTCTTTAAATGAACACATGTGTGAGATGTAAACATCGTTTTTTAACGCGATAGTCATGGGATAGCTCCTTTTGATGCTAATCAAATTAGAACGAAGTTATAGGACTCCTAATCACTTCTTTCTTGACAATTTTAGCTGCACCAATGAACAATAAGAAGGTCTCCCAAATG
>JAINUT010002732.1:0-25598 GCA_020205555.1 Panax stipuleanatus
GCATCAAAATGAACAATCCCATGACTATCGCGTTAAAAATGATGCGTACATCTCGCACAAGTCTTGATTTAGGGAGACCTTCTTATTGTTTCATTGGTTCTCTCAAATTGTCAAAGAAAGAGGTGATTATGAGTCCTATGACTTCGTTCTAGTTTGATTAGCATCAAAAGGAACAATCCTATCACTATGCTTTCAAAACGATCCGTACATCTCACACAAGTCTTCATTTAGGGAAACCTTCTTACTATTTCATTAGTTCTCTCAAATTGTCAAAATATTTTGATTTTGAGTCCTTACTTTGTTCAAGTTGAAATTAGCATCAAAAGAAGGAATTCCATCACTATCGCGCCCAAAACTTTGCGTAGATCTCACACAAGTCTTCATTTAGGTAGACCTTCATATTGTTTCATTGGTAGTTTCTAATTTACAAAGAAAGAGGTGATCAATAGTTGTATTACTTCGTTCTAGTTTGATTAGCGTCAAAAGGAGAATCCCATGACTATCGCGTTCAAAACCATGCGTACATACATCTCACACAAGTCTTCATTTAGGGGGACATTCTTAATGTTTCATTGATTCTCTAAAATTGTCAAAGAAATAGGTGACTAGGAGTCCTATAACTTCGTTCTAGTTTGATTAGCATCAAAAGGAGCAATCCCATTACTATCACGTTCAAAACAATGCCTACATCTCACACATGTCTTCATTCAAGGAGACATTCTTATTATTCATTGGTTCACTAAAATTGTCAAAGAAAGACGTGATTAGGAGTCCTATAACTTCGTTCTAGTTTGATTAGCATCAAAAGGAGCAATCCCATTAATATCACGTTCAAAACGATGCATACTTCTCGTACAAATCTTCATTTAAGGAGACCTTCTTATTCTTTCATTGGTTCTCTCAAATTGTCAAAGAAATAGGTGATTATGAGTCCTATGACTTCGTTTTAGTTTGATTAGCATCAAAAGGAACAATCCTATCACTAGTCCTTCAAAACGATCCGTACATCTCACATAAATCTTCATTTAGGGAAACCTCTTACTGTTTCATTAGTTCTCTTAAATTGTCAAAATATTGTGATTTGAGTCCTATTACTTCTTCAAGTTGAAATTAGCATCAAAAGAAGGAATTCCATCACTATCGCGTCCATAACGATGCGTAGATTTCACACAAGTCTTCATTTAGGTATACCGTCATATTCTTTCATTGGTTGTTTCAAATTTATAAAGAAAGAGGTGATCAATAGTTGTATTACTTCGTTCTAGTTTGATTAGCGTCAAAAGGAGAAACCCATGACTATCGCGTTCAAAACCATGCGTACATACATCTCACACAAGTCTTCATTTAGGGAGACATTCTTAATGTTTCATTGGTTCTCTAAAATTATCAAAGAAAAAGGTGATTAGGAGTCCTATAACTTCATTCTAGTTTAATTAGCATCAAAAGGAGCAATCCCATTACTATCACGTTCAAAACAACGCCTACATCTCACACAAGTCTTCATTAAGGAGATCTTCTTATTATTTCATTGGTTCACTAAAATTGTCAAAGAAAGAGGTGATTAGGAGTCCTATAACTTTGTTCTAGTTTGATTAGAATCAAAAGGAGCAATCACATTACTATCAACGTATCAAAAACGAGGCCGTACATCCTCACACATGTATTTATTTAAGGAGAACTTCTTATTGTTTCAATTGGTTTCACTACAAATTGGTCAAAGAACGAGGTGATTTTTATTGCTAAATCAGAAAGAGGTGATTAGGAGTCATATTAATTGATTACATCACAAAAGGATCAATCCCATGACTATCACGGTTAAAACGTGCGTATATCTCACACACGTATTTCTAATTAGGGAGACCTTCTTATTGTTTCAAATTGAATCTCTCAAATTATCAAAGAAGAAAGGTGATTATTGAAATTCCTATGTACTTCGTTTTAGTTGATTAGCATCAAAAGGAAGCATTCTAATCACGAGTGCCTTCAAAAAGATCCGTACATCTCACACAAGTATCATTTAGGAAGACCTTCTTATGTTTCATTTGTGATCTAAATTATCTAAAAAAAAGTGATTATGAGTCCTATAACTTCGTTCTAGTTTAATTAACATCAAAAGGAACAATCCCATTACTATCACGTTCAAAACGATGCGTATTTCTCGTACAAGTCTTCATTTAGGGAGACCTACTTATTGTTTCATTGGTTTCTCTAAATTATCAACGAAAGAAGTGATTAGTAGTCCTATTATTTTGTTCTAATTTGATTAGCATCAAAATTGAACAATCCCATGACTATCGCGTTAAAATGAAGCGTACATCTCACACAAGTCTTGATTTAGGGAGACCTTCTTATTGTTTCATTGGTTCTCTCAAATTGTCAAAGAAAGATGTGATTATGAGTCCTATGACTTAATTTTAGTTTGATTAGCATCAAAAGGAACAATCCTATCACTAGTGCCTTCAAACGATCGGTACATCTCACACAAATCTTCATTTAGGGAAACCTTCTTACTGTTTCATTAGTTATCTTAAATTGTCAAAATACTGTGATTTTGAGTCCTATTACTTACTTCGTTCAAGTTGAAATTAGCATCAAAAGAATGAATTCCATCACTATCGCGTCCCAAAACAATTCGTAGATCACACACAGTCTTCATTTAGGTAGACCTTCATATTGTTTCACTGGTTGTTTCAAATTTCAAAGAAAGAGGTGATCAATAGTTGTATTACTTCGTTCTAGTTTGATTAGCGTCAAAAGGAGAAACCCCTGACTATCGCGTTCAAAACCATACGTACATACATCTCACACAAGTCTTCATTTAGGGAGACATTCTTAATGTTTCATTTGTTCTCTAAAATTGTCAAGAAATAGGTGATTAGGATCCTATAACTTCGTTCTAGTTTGATTTGCATCAAAAGGAGCAATCACATTACTATCACGTTCACAACGATGCGTACATCTCACACATGTCTTCATTTAAGGAGACATTCTTAGTGTTGCATTGGTTAACTAAAATTGTCAAAGAAAGAGGGTATTTTTTTTGCTAAATCAGAAAGACGTGATTAAGAGTTCTATTATTTCGTTCTAATTTGATTAGCATCAAAAAGAGCAATCCTATGACTATCGCGTTTAAAACGATGCGTACAACTCACACAAGTCTTTATTATTTAGGGAGACCTTCTTATTGTTTCATTGAATCTCTCAAATTGTCAAAGAAGGAGGTT
Source organism: Panax stipuleanatus (assembly GCA_020205555.1). Classification (NCBI taxonomy): domain Eukaryota; kingdom Viridiplantae; phylum Streptophyta; class Magnoliopsida; order Apiales; family Araliaceae; genus Panax; species Panax stipuleanatus. Next base: position 3,225 of record JAINUT010002732.1, read on the forward strand.
ATTATGAGTCCTATGACTTCGTTCTAGTTTGATTAGCATCAAAAAGAGCAATTCTATAACTAGTGCTTTCAAAAAGATCCGTACATCTCACACAAGTATTCATTTAGGAAGACCTTCTTATTATTTCATTTAGTTTTCTAAAATTGTCAAAAAAGAGGTGATTATGAGTCCTATAACTTCGTTCTAGTTTAATTAGCATCAAAAGGAACAATCCCATTACTATCACGTTCAAAACGATGCGTACTTCTCGCACAAGATTTAAGGAGACCTACTTATTTTTCATTGGTTCTCTAAATTGTCAAAGAAAGAGGTGATTAAGAGTCCTATTATTTCATTCTAATTTGATTAGCATCAAAATGAACAATCCCATGACTATCGCGTTAAAAATGATGCGTACATCTCACACAAGTCTTGATTTAGGGAGACCTTCTTATTGTTTCATTGGTTCTCTCAAATTGTCAAAGAAAGAGGTGATTATGAGTCCTATGACTTCGTTCTAGTTTGATTAGCATCAAAAGGAACAATCCTATCACTACTGCTTTCAAAACGATCCGTACATCTCACACAAGTCTTCATTTAGGGAAACCTTCTTACTATTTCATTAGTTCTCTCAAATTGTCAAAATATTTTGATTTTGAGTCCTATTACTTTGTTCAAGTTGAAATTAGCATCAAAAGAAGGAATTCCATCACTATCGCGCCCAAAACTTTGCGTAGATCTCACACAAGTCTTCATTTAGGTAGACCTTCATATTGTTTCATTGGTAGTTTCTAATTTACAAAGAAAGAGGTGATCAATAGTTGTATTACTTCGTTCTAGTTTGATTAGCGTCAAAAGGAGAATCCCATGACTATCGCGTTCAAAACCATGCGTACATACATCTCACACAAGTCTTCATTTAGGGGGACATTCTTAATGTTCATTGATTCTCTAAAATTGTCAAAGAAATAGGTGACTAGGAGTCCTATAACTTCGTTCTAGTTTGATTAGCATCAAAAGGAGCAATCCCATTACTATCACGTTCAAAACAATGCCTACATCTCACACATGTCTTCATTCAAGGAGACATTCTTATTATTTCATTGGTTCACTAAAATTGTCAAAGAAAGACGTGATTAGGAGTCCTATAACTTCGTTCTAGTTTGATTAGCATCAAAAGGAGCAATCCCATTAATATCACGTTCAAAACGATGCATACTTCTCGTACAAATCTTCATTTAAGGAGACCTTCTTATTCTTTCATTGGTTCTCTCAAATTGTCAAAGAAATAGGTGATTATGAGTCCTATGACTTCGTTTTAGTTTGATTAGCATCAAAAGGAACAATCCTATCACTAGTGCCTTCAAAACGATCCGTACATCTCACATAAATCTTCATTTAGGGAAACCTTCTTACTGTTTCATTAGTTCTCTTAAATTGTCAAAATATTGTGATTTTGAGTCCTATTACTTCTTCAAGTTGAAATTAGCATCAAAAGAAGGAATTCCATCACTATCGCGTCCATAACGATGCGTAGATTTCACACAAGTCTTCATTTAGGTATACCGTCATATTCTTTCATTGGTTGTTTCAAATTTATAAAGAAAGAGGTGATCAATAGTTGTATTACTTCGTTCTAGTTTGATTAGCGTCAAAAGGAGAAACCCATGACTATCGCGTTCAAAACCATGCGTACATACATCTCACACAAGTCTTCATTTAGGGAGACATTCTTAATGTTTCATTGGTTCTCTAAAATTATCAAAGAAAAAGGTGATTAGGAGTCCTATAACTTCATTCTAGTTTAATTAGCATCAAAAGGAGCAATCCCATTACTATCACGTTCAAAACAACGCCTACATCTCACACAAGTCTTCATTTAAGGAGATCTTCTTATTATTTCATTGGTTCACTAAAATTGTCAAAGAAAGAGGTGATTAGGAGTCCTATAACTTTGTTCTAGTTTGATTAGCATCAAAAGGAGCAATCACATTACTATCACGTTCAAAACGAGGCGTACATCTCACACATGTATTTATTTAAGGAGACCTTCTTATTGTTTCATTGGTTCACTAAAATTGTCAAAGAACGAGGTGATTTTTTATTGCTAAATCAGAAAGAGGTGATTAGGAGTCCTATTAATTTGATTAACATCAAAAGGATCAATCCCATGACTATCACGTTTAAAACGATGCGTATATCTCACACACGCATTTCTAATTTAGGGAGACCTTCTTATTGTTTCATTGAATCTCTCAAATTATCAAAGAAGAAGGTGATTATGAATCCTATGACTTCGTTTTAGTTTGATTAGCATCAAAAGGAGCAATTCTATCACTAGTGCCTTCAAAAAGATCCGTACATCTCACACAAGTATTCATTTAGGAAGACCTTCTTATTGTTTCATTTGGTTATCTAAAATTATCTAAAAAAAAGTGATTATGAGTCCTATAACTTCGTTCTAGTTTAATTAACATCAAAAGGAACAATCCCATTACTATCACGTTCAAAACGATGCGTATTTCTCGTACAAGTCTTCATTTAGGGAGACCTACTTATTGTTTCATTGGTTCTCTAAATTATCAACGAAAGAAGTGATTAGTAGTCCTATTATTTTGTTCTAATTTGATTAGCATCAAAATGAACAATCCCATGACTATCGCGTTAAAAATGAAGCGTACATCTCACACAAGTCTTGATTTAGGGAGACCTTCTTATTGTTTCATTGGTTCTCTCAAATTGTCAAAGAAAGATGTGATTATGAGTCCTATGACTTAATTTTAGTTTGATTAGCATCAAAAGGAACAATCCTATCACTAGTGCCTTCAAAACGATCGGTACATCTCACACAAATCTTCATTTAGGGAAACCTTCTTACTGTTTCATTAGTTATCTTAAATTGTCAAAATACTGTGATTTTGAGTCCTATTACTTCGTTCAAGTTGAAATTAGCATCAAAAGAATGAATTCCATCACTATCGCGTCCAAAACAATTCGTAGATCACACACAAGTCTTCATTTAGGTAGACCTTCATATTGTTTCACTGGTTGTTTCAAATTTACAAAGAAAGAGGTGATCAATAGTTGTATTACTTCGTTCTAGTTTGATTAGCGTCAAAAGGAGAAACCCCTGACTATCGCGTTCAAAACCATACGTACATACATCTCACACAAGTCTTCATTTAGGGAGACATTCTTAATGTTTCATTTGTTCTCTAAAATTGTCAAAGAAATAGGTGATTAGGAGTCCTATAACTTCGTTCTAGTTTGATTAGCATCAAAAGGAGCAATCACATTACTATCACGTTCAAAACGATGCGTACATCTCACACATGTCTTCATTTAAGGAGACATTCTTAGTGTTGCATTGGTTAACTAAAATTGTCAAAGAAAGAGGTGATTTTTTTTTGCTAAATCAGAAAGACGTGATTAAGAGTTCTATTATTTCGTTCTAATTTGATTAGCATCAAAAAGAGCAATCCTATGACTATCGCGTTTAAAACGATGCGTACAACTCACACAAGTCTTTATTATTTAGGGAGACCTTCTTATTGTTTCATTGAATCTCTCAAATTGTCAAAGAAGGAGGTTATTATGAGTCCTATGACTTCGTTCTAGTTTGATTAGCATCAAAAAGAGCAATTCTATAACTAGTGCTTTCAAAAAGATCCGTACATCTCACACAAGTATTCATTTAGGAAGACCTTCTTATTATTTCATTTGGTTTTCTAAAATTGTCAAAAAAGAGGTGATTATGAGTCCTATAACTTCGTTCTAGTTTAATTAGCATCAAAAGGAACAATCCCATTACTATCACGTTCAAAACGATGCGTACTTCTCGCACAAGATTTAAGGAGACCTACTTATTGTTTCATTGGTTCTCTAAATTGTCAAAGAAAGAGGTGATTAAGAGTCCTATTATTTCATTCTAATTTGATTAGCATCAAAATGAACAATCCCATGACTATCGCGTTAAAAATGATGCGTACATCTCACACAAGTCTTGATTTAGGGAGACCTTCTTATTGTTTCATTGGTTCTCTCAAATTGTCAAAGAAAGAGGTGATTATGAGTCCTATGACTTCGTTCTAGTTTGATTAGCATCAAAAGGAACAATCCTATCACTACTGCTTTCAAAACGATCCGTACATCTCACACAAGTCTTCATTTAGGGAAACCTTCTTACTATTTCATTAGTTCTCTCAAATTGTCAAAATATTTTGATTTTGAGTCCTATTACTTTGTTCAAGTTGAAATTAGCATCAAAAGAAGGAATTCCATCACTATCGCGCCCAAAACTTTGCGTAGATCTCACACAAGTCTTCATTTAGGTAGACCTTCATATTGTTTCATTGGTAGTTTCTAATTTACAAAGAAAGAGGTGATCAATAGTTGTATTACTTCGTTCTAGTTTGATTAGCGTCAAAAGGAGAATCCCATGACTATCGCGTTCAAAACCATGCGTACATACATCTCACACAAGTCTTCATTTAGGGGGACATTCTTAATGTTTCATTGATTCTCTAAAATTGTCAAAGAAATAGGTGACTAGGAGTCCTATAACTTCGTTCTAGTTTGATTAGCATCAAAAGGAGCAATCCCATTACTATCACGTTCAAAACAATGCCTACATCTCACACATGTCTTCATTCAAGGAGACATTCTTATTATTTCATTGGTTCACTAAAATTGTCAAAGAAAGACGTGATTAGGAGTCCTATAACTTCGTTCTAGTTTGATTAGCATCAAAAAGGAGCAATCCCATTAATATCACGTTCAAAACGATGCATACTTCTCGTACAAATCTTCATTTAAGGAGACCTTCTTATTCTTTCATTGGTTCTCTCAAATTGTCAAAGAAATAGGTGATTATGAGTCCTATGACTTCGTTTTAGTTTGATTAGCATCAAAAGGAACAATCCTATCACTAGTGCCTTCAAAACGATCCGTACATCTCACATAAATCTTCATTTAGGGAAACCTTCTTACTGTTTCATTAGTTCTCTTAAATTGTCAAAATATTGTGATTTTGAGTCCTATTACTTCTTCAAGTTGAAATTAGCATCAAAAGAAGGAATTCCATCACTATCGCGTCCATAACGATGCGTAGATTTCACACAAGTCTTCATTTAGGTATACCGTCATATTCTTTCATTGGTTGTTTCAAATTTATAAAGAAAGAGGTGATCAATAGTTGTATTACTTCGTTCTAGTTTGATTAGCGTCAAAAGGAGAAACCCATGACTATCGCGTTCAAAACCATGCGTACATACATCTCACACAAGTCTTCATTTAGGGAGACATTCTTAATGTTTCATTGGTTCTCTAAAATTATCAAAGAAAAAGGTGATTAGGAGTCCTATAACTTCATTCTAGTTTAATTAGCATCAAAAGGAGCAATCCCATTACTATCACGTTCAAAACAACGCCTACATCTCACACAAGTCTTCATTTAAGGAGATCTTCTTATTATTTCATTGGTTCACTAAAATTGTCAAAGAAAGAGGTGATTAGGAGTCCTATAACTTTGTTCTAGTTTGATTAGCATCAAAAGGAGCAATCACATTACTATCACGTTCAAAACGAGGCGTACATCTCACACATGTATTTATTTAAGGAGACCTTCTTATTGTTTCATTGGTTCACTAAAATTGTCAAAGAACGAGGTGATTTTTTATTGCTAAATCAGAAAGAGGTGATTAGGAGTCCTATTAATTTGATTAACATCAAAAGGATCAATCCCATGACTATCACGTTTAAAACGATGCGTATATCTCACACACGCATTTCTAATTTAGGGAGACCTTCTTATTGTTTCATTGAATCTCTCAAATTATCAAAGAAGAAGGTGATTATGAATCCTATGACTTCGTTTTAGTTTGATTAGCATCAAAAGGAGCAATTCTATCACTAGTGCCTTCAAAAAGATCCGTACATCTCACACAAGTATTCATTTAGGAAGACCTTCTTATTGTTTCATTTGGTTATCTAAAATTATCTAAAAAAAAAGTGATTATGAGTCCTATAACTTCGTTCTAGTTTAATTAACATCAAAAGGAACAATCCCATTACTATCACGTTCAAAACGATGCGTATTTCTCGTACAAGTCTTCATTTAGGGAGACCTACTTATTGTTTCATTGGTTCTCTAAATTATCAACGAAAGAAGTGATTAGTAGTCCTATTATTTTGTTCTAATTTGATTAGCATCAAAATGAACAATCCCATGACTATCGCGTTAAAAATGAAGCGTACATCTCACACAAGTCTTGATTTAGGGAGACCTTCTTATTGTTTCATTGGTTCTCTCAAATTGTCAAAGAAAGATGTGATTATGAGTCCTATGACTTAATTTTAGTTTGATTAGCATCAAAAGGAACAATCCTATCACTAGTGCCTTCAAAACGATCGGTACATCTCACACAAATCTTCATTTAGGGAAACCTTCTTACTGTTTCATTAGTTATCTTAAATTGTCAAAATACTGTGATTTTGAGTCCTATTACTTCGTTCAAGTTGAAATTAGCATCAAAAGAATGAATTCCATCACTATCGCGTCCAAAACAATTCGTAGATCACACACAAGTCTTCATTTAGGTAGACCTTCATATTGTTTCACTGGTTGTTTCAAATTTACAAAGAAAGAGGTGATCAATAGTTGTATTACTTCGTTCTAGTTTGATTAGCGTCAAAAGGAGAAACCCCTGACTATCGCGTTCAAAACCATACGTACATACATCTCACACAAGTCTTCATTTAGGGAGACATTCTTAATGTTTCATTGTTCTCTAAAATTGTCAAAGAAATAGGTGATTAGGAGTCCTATAACTTCGTTCTAGTTTGATTAGCATCAAAAGGAGCAATCACATTACTATCACGTTCAAAACGATGCGTACATCTCACACATGTCTTCATTTAAGGAGACATTCTTAGTGTTGCATTGGTTAACTAAAATTGTCAAAGAAAGAGGTGATTTTTTTTTGCTAAATCAGAAAGACGTGATTAAGAGTTCTATTATTTCGTTCTAATTTGATTAGCATCAAAAAGAGCAATCCTATGACTATCCGCGTTTAAAACGATGCGTACAACTCACACAAGTCTTATTATTTAGGGAGACCTTCTTATTGTTTCATTGAATCTCTCAAATTGTCAAAGAAGGAGGTTATTATGAGTCCTATGACTTCGTTCTAGTTTGATTAGCATCAAAAAGAGCAATTCTATAACTAGTGCTTTCAAAAAGATCCGTACATCTCACACAAGTATTCATTTAGGAAGACCTTCTTATTATTTCATTTGGTTTTCTAAAATTGTCAAAAAAGAGGTGATTATGAGTCCTATAACTTCGTTCTAGTTTAATTAGCATCAAAAGGAACAATCCCATTACTATCACGTTCAAAACGATGCGTACTTCTCGCACAAGATTTAAGGAGACCTACTTATTGTTTCATTGGTTCTCTAAATTGTCAAAGAAAGAGGTGATTAAGAGTCCTATTATTTCATTCTAATTTGATTAGCATCAAAATGAACAATCCCATGACTATCGCGTTAAAAATGATGCGTACATCTCACACAAGTCTTGATTTAGGGAGACCTTCTTATTGTTTCATTGGTTCTCTCAAATTGTCAAAGAAAGAGGTGATTATGAGTCCTATGACTTCGTTCTAGTTTGATTAGCATCAAAAGGAACAATCCTATCACTACTGCTTTCAAACGATCCGTACATCTCACACAAGTCTTCATTTAGGGAAACCTTCTTACTATTTCATTAGTTCTCTCAAATTGTCAAAATATTTTGATTTTGAGTCCTATTACTTGTTCAAGTTGAAATTAGCATCAAAAGAAGGAATTCCATCACTATCGCGCCCAAAACTTTGCGTAGATCTCACACAAGTCTTCATTTAGGTAGACCTTCATATTGTTTCATTGGTAGTTTCTAATTTACAAAGAAAGAGGTGATCAATAGTTGTATTACTTCGTTCTAGTTTGATTAGCGTCAAAAGGAGAATCCCATGACTATCGCGTTCAAAACCATGCGTACATACATCTCACACAAGTCTTCATTTAGGGGGACATTCTTAATGTTTCATTGATTCTCTAAAATTGTCAAAGAAATAGGTGACTAGGAGTCCTATAACTTCGTTCTAGTTTGATTAGCATCAAAAGGAGCAATCCCATTACTATCACGTTCAAAACAATGCCTACATCTCACACATGTCTTCATTCAAGGAGACATTCTTATTATTTCATTGGTTCACTAAAATTGTCAAAGAAAGACGTGATTAGGAGTCCTATAACTTCGTTCTAGTTTGATTAGCATCAAAAGGAGCAATCCCATTAATATCACGTTCAAAACGATGCATACTTCTCGTACAAATCTTCATTAAGGAGACCTTCTTATTCTTTCATTGGTTCTCTCAAATTGTCAAAGAAATAGGTGATTATGAGTCCTATGACTTCGTTTTAGTTGATTAGCATCAAAAGGAACAATCCTATCACTAGTGCCTTCAAAACGATCCGTACATCTCACATAAATCTTCATTTAGGGAAACCTTCTTACTGTTTCATTAGTTCTCTTAAATTGTCAAAATATTGTGATTTTGAGTCCTATTACTTCTTCAAGTTGAAATTAGCATCAAAAGAAGGAATTCCATCACTATCGCGTCCATAACGATGCGTAGATTTCACACAAGTCTTCATTTAGGTATACCGTCATATTCTTTCATTGGTTGTTTCAAATTTATAAAGAAAGAGGTGATCAATAGTTGTATTACTTCGTTCTAGTTTGATTAGCGTCAAAAGGAGAAACCCATGACTATCGCGTTCAAAACCATGCGTACATACATCTCACACAAGTCTTCATTTAGGGAGACATTCTTAATGTTTCATTGGTTCTCTAAAATTATCAAAGAAAAAGGTGATTAGGAGTCCTATAACTTCATTCTAGTTTAATTAGCATCAAAAGGAGCAATCCCATTACTATCACGTTCAAAACAACGCCTACATCTCACACAAGTCTTCATTTAAGGAGATCTTCTTATTATTTCATTGGTTCACTAAAATTGTCAAAGAAAGAGGTGATTAGAAGTCCTATAACTTTGTTCTAGTTTGATTAGCATCAAAAGGAGCAATCACATTACTATCACGTTCAAAACGAGGCGTACATCTCACACATGTATTTATTTAAGGAGACCTTCTTATTGTTTCATTGGTTCACTAAAATTGTCAAAGAACGAGGTGATTTTTTATTGCTAAATCAGAAAGAGGTGATTAGGAGTCCTATTAATTTGATTAACATCAAAAGGATCAATCCCATGACTATCACGTTTAAAACGATGCGTATATCTCACACACGTATTTCTAATTTAGGGAGACCTTCTTATTGTTTCATTGAATCTCTCAAATTATCAAAGAAGAAGGTGATTATGATCCTATGACTTCGTTTTAGTTTGATTAGCATCAAAAGGAGCAATTCTATCACTAGTGCCTTCAAAAAGATCCGTACATCTCACACAAGTATTCATTTAGGAAGACCTTCTTATTGTTTCATTTGGTTATCTAAAATTATCTAAAAAAAAGTGATTATGAGTCCTATAACTTCGTTCTAGTTTAATTAACATCAAAAGGAACAATCCCATTACTATCACGTTCAAAACGATGCGTATTTCTCGTACAAGTCTTCATTTAGGGAGACCTACTTATTGTTTCATTGGTTCTCTAAATTATCAACGAAAGAAGTGATTAGTAGTCCTATTATTTTGTTCTAATTTGATTAGCATCAAAATGAACAATCCCATGACTATCGCGTTAAAAATGAAGCGTACATCTCACACAAGTCTTGATTTAGGGAGATCTTCTTATTGTTTCATTGGTTCTCTCAAATTGTCAAAGAAAGATGTGATTATGAGTCCTATGACTTAATTTTAGTTTGATTAGCATCAAAAGGAACAATCCTATCACTAGTGCCTTCAAAACGATCGGTACATCTCACACAAATCTTCATTTAGGGAAACCTTCTTACTGTTTCATTAGTTATCTTAAATTGTCAAAATGCTGTGATTTTGAGTCCTATTACTTCGTTCAAGTTGAAATTAGCATCAAAAGAATGAATTCCATCACTATCGCGTCCAAAACAATTCGTAGATCACACACAAGTCTTCATTTAGGTAGACCTTCATATTGTTTCACTGGTTGTTTCAAATTTACAAAGAAAGAGGTGATCAATAGTTGTATTACTTCGTTCTAGTTTGATTAGCGTCAAAAGGAGAAACCCCTGACTATCGCGTTCAAAACCATACGTACATACATCTCACACAAGTCTTCATTTAGGGAGACATTCTTAATGTTTCATTTGTTCTCTAAAATTGTCAAAGAAATAGGTGATTAGGAGTCCTATAACTTCGTTCTAGTTTAATTTACATCAAAAGGAGCAATCACATTACTATCACGTTCAAACGATGCGTACATCTCACACATGTCTTCATTTAAGGAGACATTCTTAGTGTTGCATTGGTTAACTAAAATTGTCAAAGAAGAGGTGATTTTTTTTAACTAAATCAGAAAGACGTGATTAAGAGTTCTATTAGTTCGTTCTAATTTGATTAGCATCAAAAAGAGCAATCCTATGACTATCGCGTTTAAAAAACGATGCGTACAACTCACACAAGTCTTTATTATTTAGGGAGACCTCTTATTGTTTCATTGAATCTCTCAAATTGTCAAAGAAGGAGGTTATTATGAGTCCTATGACTTCGTTCTAGTTGATTAGCATCAAAAGAGCAATTCTATAACTAGTGCTTTCAAAAGATCCGTACATCTCACACAAGTATTCATTTAGGAAGACCTTCTTATTATTTCATTTGGTTTTCTAAAATTGTCAAAAAAGAGGTGATTATGAGTCCTATAACTTCGTTCTAGTTTAATTAGCATCAAAAGGAACAATCCCATTGCTATCACGTTCAAAACGATGCGTACTTCTCGCACAAGATTTAAGGAGACCTACTTATTGTTTCATTGGTTCTCTAAATTGTCAAAGAAAGAGGTGATTAAGAGTCCTATTATTTCATTCTAATTTGATTAGCATCAAAATGAACAATCCCATGACTATCGCGTTAAAAATGATGCGTACATCTCACACAAGTTTTGATTTAGGAGACCTTCTTATTGTTTCATTGGTTTCTCTCAAAATTGTTAAAGAAAGAGGTGATTATGAGTCCTATGACTTCGTTCTAGTTTGATTAGCATCAAAAGGAACAATCCTATCACTACTGCTTTCAAAACGATCCTGTACATCTCACACAAGTCTTCATTTAGGGAAACCTTCTTACTGTTTCATTAGTTTTCTCAAATTGTCAAAATATTGTGATTTTGAGTCCTATTACTTTGTTCAAGTTGAAATTAGCATCAAAAGAAGGAATTCCATCACTATCGCGCCTAAAATGTTGCGTAGATCTCACACAAGTCTTCATTTAGGGAGACCTTCATATTGTTTCATTGGTAGTTTCTAATTTACAAAGAAAGAGGTGATCAATAGTTGTATTACTTTCGTTCTAGTTTGATTAGCGTCAAAAGGAGAAACCCCTGACTATCGCGTTCAAAACCATGCGTACATACATCTCACACAAGTCTTCTTTTAGGGAGACATTCTTAATGTTTCATTGATTCTCTAAAATTGTCAAAGAAATAGGTGATTAGGAGTCCTATAACTTCGTTCTAGTTTGATTAGCATCAAAAGGAGCAATCCCATTACTATCACGTTCAAAACAATGCCTACATCTCACACATGTCTTCATTTAAGGAGACATTCTTATTATTTCATTGGTTCACTAAAATTGTCAAAGAAAAAGGTGATTAGGAGTCCTATAACTTCGTTCTAGTTTGATTAGCATCAAAAGGAGCAATCCCATTACTATCACGTTCAAACGATGCATACTTCTCGTACAAATCTTCATTTGAGGAGACCTTCTTATTCTTTCATTGGTTCTCTCAAATTGTCAAAGAAAGAGGTTATTATGAGTCCTATGACTTCGTTTTAGTTTGATTAGCATCAAAAGGAACAATCCTATCACTAGTGCCTTGAAAATGATCCGTACATCTCACACAAATCTTCATTTAGGGAAACCTTCTTACTGATCCATTAGTACTCTTAAATTGTTAAAATATTGTGATTTTGAGTCCTATTACTTCTTCAAGTTGAAATTAGCATCAAAAGAAGGAATTCCATCACTATCGCGTCCATAACGATGCGTAGATTTCACACAAGTCTTCATTTAGGTAGACCGTCATATTCTTTCATTGGTTGTTTCAAATTTATAAAGAAAGAGGTGATCAATAGTTGTATTACTTCGTTCTAGTTTGATTAGCGTCAAAAGGAGAAACCCATGACCTATCGCGTTCAAAACCATGCGTACATACATCTCACACAAGTCTTCACTTAGGAGACATTCTTAATGTTTCATTGGTTCTCTAAAATTATCAAAGAAAAAGGTGATTAGGAGTCCTATAACTTCATTCTAGTTTGATTAGCATCAAAAGGAGCAATCCCATTACTATCTCGTTCAAAACAACGCCTACATCTCACACAAGTTTTCATTTAAGGAGATCTTCTTATTATTTCATTGGTTCACTAAAATTGTCAAAGAAAGAGGTGATTAGGAGTCCTATAACTTCGTTCTAGTTTGATTAGCATCAAAAGGAGCAATCACATTACTATCACGTTCAAAACGAGGCGTACATCTCACACATGTATTTATTTAAGGAGACCTTCTTATTGTTTCATTGGTTCACTAAAATTGTTAAAGAACGAGGTGATTTTTTATTGCTAAATCAGAAAGAGGTGATTAGGAGTCCTATTAATTTGATTAGCTGCAAAAGGAGCAATCCCATGACTATCGCGTTTAAAAAGATGCGTATATCTCGCACACGTCTTTATAATTTAGGGAGACCTTCTTATTGTTTCATTGAATCTCTCAAATTTTCGAAGAAGAAGGTGATTATGAGTCCTATGACTTCGTTTAGTTTGATTAGCATCAAAAAGAGCAATTCTATCACTAGTGCCTTCAAAAAGATCCGTACATCTCACACAAGTGTTCATTTAGGAAGACCTTCTTATTATTTCATTTGGTTATCTAAAATTATCTAAAAAAAGGTGATTATGAGTCCTATAACTTCGTTCTAGTTTAATTAACATCAAAAGGAACAATCCCATTACTATCACGTTCAAAACGATGCGTACTTCTCGCACAAGTCTTCATTTAGGGAGACCTACTTATTGTTTCATTGGTTCTCTAAATTATCAACGAAAGAGGTGATTAGTAGTCCTATTATTTTGTTCTAATTTGATTAGCATCAAAATGAACAATCCCATGACTATCGTGTTAAAAATGAAGCGTACATCTCACACAAGTTTTGATTTAGGGAGACCTTCTTATTGTTTCATTGGTTCTCTCAAATTGTCAAAGAAAGATGTGATTATGAGTCCTATGACTTCGTTTTAGTTTGATCAGCATCAAAAGGAACAATCCTATCACTAGTGTCTTCAAAACGATCGGTACATCTCACACAAATCTTCATTTAGGGAAACCTTCTTACTGTTTCATTAGTTATCTTAAATTGTCAAAATACTGTGATTTTGAGTCTTATTACTTCGTTCAAGTTGAAATTAGCATCAAAAGAATGAATTCCATCACTATCCGCGTTCAAAACAATTCGTAGATCACACACAAGTCTTCATTTAGGTAGACCTTCATATTGTTTCACTGGTTGTTTCAAATTTACAAAGAAAGAGGTGATCAATAGTTGTATTACTTCGTTCTAGTTTGATTAGCGTCAAAAGGAGAAACCCCTGACTATCGCGTTCAAAACCATGCGTACATACATCTCACACAAGTCTTCATTTAGGGAGACATTCTTAATGTTTCATTTGTTCTCTAAAATTGTCAAAGAAATAGGTGATTAGGAGTCCTATAACTTCGTTCTAGTTTGATTAGCATCAAAATGAGTAATCCCATTACTATCACGTTCAAAACAATGCCTACATCTCACACAAGACTTCATTTAAGGAGACCTTCTTATTATTTCGTTGGTTCACTAAAATTATCAAAGAAAGAGGTGATTAGGAGTCCTATAACTTCGTTCTAGTTTGATTAGCATCAAAAAGAGCAATCACATTACTATCACATTCAAAACGATGCGTACATCTCACACATGTCTTCATTTAAGGAGACATTCTTAGTGTTGCATTGGTTAACTAATATTGTCAAAGAAAGAGGTGATTTTTTTTTGCTAAATCAGAAAGAGGTGATTAAGAGTTCTATTAATTTGTTCTAATTTGATTAGCATCAAAAAGAGCAATCCTATGACTATCGCGTTTAAAACGATGCGTACAACTCACACAAGTCTTTATAATTTAGGGAGACCTTCTTATTGTTTCATTGAATCTCTCAAATTGTCAAAGAAGGAGGTGATTATGAGTCCTATGACTTCGTTTTAGTTTGATTAGCATCAAAAGAGCAATTCTATAACTAGTGCTTTCAAAAAGATCCGTACATCTCACACAAGTATTCATTTAAGAAGACCTTCTTATTATTTCATTTGGTTTTCTAAAATTGTCAAAAAAGAGGTGATTATGAGTCCTATAACTTCGTTCTAGTTTAATTAGCATCAAAAGGAACAATCCCATTACTATCACGTTCAAAACGATGCGTACTTCTCGCACAAGATTTAAGGAGACCTACTTATTGTTTCATTGGTTCTCTAAATTATCAAAGAAGAGGTGATTAAGAGTCCTATTATTTCATTCTAATTTGATTAGCATCGAAATGAACAATCCCATGACTATCGCGTTAAAAATTATGCGTACATCTCACACAAGTCTTGATTTAGGGAGACCTTCTTATTGTTTCATTGGTTCTCTCAAATTGTAAAGAAAGAGGTGATTATGAGTCCTATGACTTCGTTCTAGTTTGATTAGCATCAAAAGGAACAATCCTATCACTACTGCTTTCCAAAACGATCCGTACATCTCACACAAGTCTTCATTTAGGGAAACCTTCTTACTGTTTCATTAGTACTCTCAAATTGTCAAAATATTGTGATTTTGAGTCCTATTACTTTCTTCAAGTTAAAATTAGCATCAAAAGAAGGAATTCCATCACTATCGCGTCCAAAACGTTGCGTAGATCTCACACAAGTCTTCATTTAGGTAGACCTTCATATTGTTTCATTGGTAGTTTCTAATTTACAAAGAAAGAGGTGATCAATAGTTGTATTACTTCGTTCTAGTTTGATTAGCGTCAAAAGGAGAAACCCATGACTATCGCGTTCAAAACCATGCGTACATACATCTCACACAAGTCTTAATTTAGGGAGACATTCTTAATGTTTCATTGATTCTCTAAAATTGTCAAAGAAATAGGTGATTAGGAGTCCTATAACTACGTTCTAGTTTGATTAGCATCAAAAGGAGCAATCCCATTACTATCACGTTCAAAACAATGCCTACATCTCACACAAGACTTCATTTAAGGAGACCTTCTTATTATTTCGTTGGTTCACTAAAATTATCAAAGAAAGAGGTGATTAGGAGTCCTATAACTTCGTTCTAGTTTGATTAGCATCAAAAGGAGCAATCACATTACTATCACGTTCAAAACGATGCGTACATCTCACACATGTCTTCATTTAAGGAGACATTCTTAGTGTTGCATTGGTTAGCTAAAATTGTCAAAGAAAGAGGTGATTAAGAGTTCTATTACTTCGTTCTAATTTAATTAGCATCAAAAAGAGCAATCCTATGACTATCCGCGTTTAAAAACGATGCGTACAACTCACACAAGTCTTTATTATTTAGGGAGACCTTCTTATTGCTTCATTGAATCTCTCAAATTGTCAAAGAAGGAGGTGATTATGAGTCCTATGACTTCGTTTCTAGTTTGATTAGCATCAAAAAGAGCAATTCTATAACTAGTGCTTTCAAAAAGATCCGTACATCTCACACAAGTATTCATTTAGGAAGACCTTCTTATTATTTCATTTGGTTTTCTAAAATTGTCAAAAAAGAGGTGATTATGAGTCCTATAACTTCGTTCTAGTTTAATTAGCATCAAAAGGAACAATCCCATTACTATCACGTTCAAAACGACGCGTACTTCTCGCACAAGATTTAAGGAGACCTACTTATTGTTTCATTGGTTCTCTAAATTGTCAAAGAAAGAGGTGATTAAGAGTCCTATTATTTCATTCTAATTTGATTAGCATCAAAATGAACAATCCCATGACTATCGCGTTAAAAATGATGCGTACATCTCACACAAGTCTTGATTCAGGGAGACCTTCTTATTGTTTCATTGGTTCTCTCAAATTGTCAAAGAAAGAGGTGATTATAAGTCCTATGACTTCGTTCTTGTTTGATGAGCATCAAAAGGAACAATCCTATCACTACTGCTTTCAAAACGATCCGTACATCTCACACAAGTCTTCATTTAGGGAAACCTTCTTACTATTTCATTAGTTCTCTCAAATTGTCAAAATATTTTGATTTTGAGTCCTATTACTTTGTTCAAGTTGAATTAGCATCTAAAGAAGGAATTCCATCACTATCGCGCCCAAAACGTTGCGTAGATCTCACACAAGTCTTCATTTAGGTAGACCTTCATATTGTTTCATTGGTAGTTTCTAATTTACAAAGAAAGAGGTGATCAATAGTTGTATTACTTCGTTCTAGTTTGATTAGCGTCAAAAGGAGAAACCCATGACTATCGCGTTCAAAACCATGCGTACATACATCTCACACAAGTCTTCATTTAGGGAGACATTCTTAATGTTTCATTGATTCTCTAAAATTGTCAAAGAAATAGGTGATTAGGAGTCCTATAACTTCGTTCTAGTTTGATTAGCATCAAAAGGAGCAATCCCATTACTATCACGTTCAAAACAATGCCTACATCTCACACATGTCTTCATTTAAGGAGACATTCTTATTATTTCATTGGTTCACTAAAATTGTCAAAGAAATAGGTGATTAGGAGTCCTATAACTTCGTTCTAGTTTGATTAGCATCAAAAGAGCAATCCCATTACTATCACGTTCAAAACTATGCATACTTCTCGTACAAATCTTCATTTAAGGAGACCTTCTTATTCTTTCATTGGTTCTCTCAAATTGTCAAAGAAAGAGGTGATTATGAGTCCTATGGCTTCGTTTTAGTTTGATTAGCATCAAAAGGAACAATCCTATCACTAGTGCCTTCAAAACGATCCGTACATCTCACACAAATCTTCATTTAGGGAAACCTTCTTACTGTTTCATTAGTTCTCTTAAATTGTCAAAATATTGTGATTTTGAGTCCTATTACTTCTTCAAGTTGAAATTAGCATCAAAAGAAGGAATTCCATCACTATCGCGTCCATAACGATGCGTAGATTTCACACAAGTCTTCATTTAGGTAGACCGTCATATTCTTTCATTGGTTGTTTCAAATTTATAAAGAAAGAGGTGATCAATAGTTGTATTACTTCGTTCTAGTTTGATTAGTGTCAAAAGGAGAAACCTATGACTATCGCGTTCAAAACCATGCATAAATACATCTCACACAAGTCTTCATTTAGGGGAGGACATTCTTAATGTTCATTGGTTCTCTAAATATCAAAGAAAAAGCTGATTAGGAGTCCTATAACTTCATTGTAGTTTGATTAGCACAAAATGAGCAATCCCATTACTATCACGTTCAAACAACGCCTACATCTCACACAAGTCTTCATTTAAGGAGATCTTCTTATTATTTCATGGTTCACTAAAATTGTCAAAGAAAGAGGTGATTAGGAGTCCTATAACTTCGTTCTAGGTTTGATTAGCATCAAAAGGAGCAATCACATTACTATCACGTTCAAACGAGGCGTACATACTCCACACATGTATTTATTTAAGGAGACCTTCTTTATTGTTTCATTGCGTTCACTAAAATTGTCAAAGAACGAGGTGATTTTTTATTGCTAAATCAGAAAGAGGTGATTAGGAGTCCTATTAATTTGATTAGCTCAAAAGGAGCAATCCCATGACTATCGCGTTTAAAACGATGCGTATATCTCGCACACGTCTTTATAATTTAGGGAGACCTTCTTATTGTTTCATTGAATCTCTCAAATTATCAAAGAAGAAGGTGATTATGAGTCCTATGACTTCGTTTTAGTTTGATTAGCATCAAAAGAGCAATTCTATCACTAGTGCCTTCAAAAATCCGTACATCTCACACAAGTATTCATTTAGGAAGACCTTCTTATTGTTTCATTTGGTTATCTAAAATTATCTAAAAAAGGTGATTATGAGTCCTATAACTTCGTTCTAGTTTAATTAACATCAAAAGGAACAATCCCATTACTATCACGTTCAAAACGATGCGTACTTCTCGCACAAGTCTTCATTTAGGGAGACCTACTTATTGTTTCATTGGTTCTCTAAATTATCAACGAAAGAGGTGATTAGTAGTCTATTATTTTGTTCTAATTTGATTAGCATCAAAATGAACCCAATCCCATGACTTATCGCGTTAAAAATGACGCGTACATCTCACACAAGTCTTGATTTAGGAGACCTTCTTATTGTTTCATTGGTTCTCTCAAATTGTCAAAGAGAAAGATGTGATTATGAGTCCTATGACTTCGTTTTAGTTTGATCAGCATCAAAAGGAACAATCCTATCACTAGTGCCTTCAAAACGATCGGTCATCTCACACAAATCTTCATTTAGGGAAACCTTCTTACTTGTTTCATTAGTTATCTTAAATTGTCAAAATACTGTGATTTTGAGTCCTATTACTTCGTTACAAGTTGAATTAGCATCAAAAGAATGAATTCCATCACTATCGCGTCCAAACAATTCGTAGATCACACACAAGTCTTCATTAGGTAGACCTTAATATTGTTTCACTGGTTGTTTTCAAATTTACAAAGAAAAGAGGTGATCAATAGTTGTATTACTTCGTTCTAGTTTGATTAGCGTCAAAAGGAGAAACCCCCTGACTATCGCGTTCAAAACAATGCGTACATACATCTCCACAAAGTCTTCATTTAGGGAGACATCTTAATGTTTCATTTGTTCTCTAAAAATTGTCAAAGAAATAGGTGATTAGGAGTCCTATAACTTCGTTCTAGTTTGATTAGCATCAAAAGGAGCAATCCCATTACTATCACGTTCAAAACACTGCCTACATCTCACACAAGACTTCATTTAAGGAGACCTTCTTATTATTTCGTTGGTTCACTAAATTATCAAAGAAAGAGGTGATTAGGAGTCCTATAACTTCGTTCTAGTTTGATTAGCATCAAAAAGGAGCAATCACATACTATCACGTTCAAAACGATGCGTACATCTCACACATGTCTTCATTTAAGGAGACATTCTTAGTGTTGCATTGGTTAACTAATATTGTCAAGAAAGAGGTGATTTTTTTTGCTAAATCAGAAAGAGGTGATTAAGAGTTCTATTACTTCGTTCTAATTTGATTAGCATCAAAAGAGCAATCCTATGACTATCGCGTTTAAAACGATGCGTACAACTCACACAAGTCTTTATAATTTAGGGAGACCTTCTTATTGTTTCATTGAATCTCTCAAATTGTCAAAGAAGGAGGTGATTATGAGTCCTATGACTTCGTTCTAGTTTGATTAGCATCAAAAAGAGCAATTCTATAACTAGTGCTTTCAAAAAGATCCGTACATCTCACACAAGTATTCATTTAGGAAGACCTTCTTATTATTTCATTTGGTTTTCTAAAATTGTCAAAAAAGAGGTGATTATGAGTCCTATAACTTCGTTCTAGTTTAATTAGCATCAAAAGGAACAATCCCATTACTATCACGTTCAAAACGATGCGTACTTCTCGCACAAGATTTAAGGAGACCTACTTATTGTTTCATTGGTTCTCTAAATTGTCAAAGAAAGAGGTGATTAAGAGTCTTATTATTTCATTCTAATTTGATTAGCATCAAAATGAACAATCCCATGACTATCGCGTTAAAAATGATGCGTACATCTCACACAAGTCTTGATTTAGGGAGACCTTCTTATTGTTTCATTGGTTCTCTCAAATTGTCAAAGAAAGAGGTGATTATGAGTCCTATGACTTCGTTCTAGTTTGATTAGCATCAAAAGGAACAATCCTAGCACTACTGCTTTAAAAACGATCCGTACATCTCACACAAGTCTTCATTTAGGGAAACCTTCTTACTGTTTCATTAGTTCTCTCAAATTGTCAAAATATTGTGATTTTGAGTCCTATTACTTTGTTCAAGTTGAAATTAGCATCAAAAGAAGGAATTCCATCACTATCGCGTCCAAAACTTGCGTAGATCTCACACAAGTCTTCATTTAGGTAGACCTTCATATTGTTTCATTGGTAGTTTCTAATTTACAAAGAAAGAGGTGATCAATAGTTGTATTACTTCGTTCTAGTTTGATTAGCGTCAAAAGGAGAAACCCTGACTATCGCGTTCAAAACCATGCGTACATACATCTCACACAAGTCTTCATTTAGGGAGACATTCTTAATGTTTCATTGATTCTCTAAAATTGTCAAAGAAATAGGTGATTAGGAGTCCTATAACTTCGTTCTAGTTTGATTAGCATCAAAAGGAGCAATCCATTACTATCACGTTCAAAACAATGCCTACATCTCACACATGTCATTTAAGGAGACCTTCTTATTATTTCATTGGTTCACTAAAATTGTCAAAGAAAGACGTGATTAGGAGTCCTATAACTTCGTTCTAGTTTGATTAGCATCAAAAGGAGCAATCCATTACTATCACGTTCAAAACGATGCCTACTCTCACACATCTTCATTTAAGGAGACCTTCTTATTATTTCATTGGTTCACTAAATTGTCAAAGAAAGACGTGATTAGGAGTCCTATACTTCGTTCTAGTTTGATTAGCATCAAAAGGAGCAATCCCATTACAATCCGTTCAAACGATGCATACTTCTCGTACAAATCTTCATTTAAGGAGACCTTCTTATTCTTTCATTGATTCTCTCAAATTGTCAAAGAAAGAGGTGATTATGAGTCCTATGACTTCGTTTTAGTTTGATTAGCATCAAAAGGAACAATCCTATCACTAGTGCCTTCAAAACGATCCGTACATCTCACACAATCTTCATTTAGGGAAACCTTCTTACTGTTTCATTAGTTCTCTTAAATTGTCAAAATTTTGTGATTTTGAGTCCTATTACTTCTTCAAGTTGAAATTAGCATCAAAAGAGGAATTCCATTACTATCGCGTCCAAAACGATGCATAGATCTCACACAAGTCTTCATTTAGGTAGACCGTCATATTCTTTCATTGGTTGTTTTAAATTTATAAAGAAATAGGTGATCAATAGTTGTACTACATCGTTCTAGTTTAATTAGCGTCAAAAGGAGAAACCCATGACTATCGCGTTCAAAACCATGCGTACATACATCTCACACAAGTCTTCATTTAGGGAGACATTCTTAATGTTTCATTGGTTCTCTAAAATTATCAAAGAAAAAGGTGATTAGGAGTCCTATAACTTCATTCTAGTT
This sequence comes from Panax stipuleanatus, assembly GCA_020205555.1. Classification (NCBI taxonomy): domain Eukaryota; kingdom Viridiplantae; phylum Streptophyta; class Magnoliopsida; order Apiales; family Araliaceae; genus Panax; species Panax stipuleanatus. The sequence goes on from JAINUT010002732.1 coordinate 24,760, forward strand.
TGATTAGCATCAAAGGAGCAATCCCATTACTATCACGTTCAAAACAACGCCTACATCTCACACAAGTCTTCATTTAAGGAGATCTTATTATTATTTCATTGGTTCACTAAAATGTTAAAGAAAGGGGTGATTAGGAGTCCTATAACTTCGTTCTAGTTTGAGTAGCATCAAAAGGAGCAATCACATTACTATCACGTTCAAAACGAGGCGTACATCTCACACATGTATTTATTTAAGGAGACCTTCTTATTGTTTCATTGGTTCACTAAAATTGTCAAAGAATGAGGTGATTTTTTTTGCTAAATCAGAAAGAGGTGATTAGGAGTCCTATTAATTTGATTAGCTGCAAAAGGAGCAATCCCATGACTATCGCGTTAAAACGATGCGTATATCTCGCACACGTCTTTATAATTTAGGGAGACCTTCTTATTGTTTCATTGAATCCCTCAAATTATCAAAGAAGAAGGTGATTATGAGTCCTATGACTTCGTTTTAGTTTGATTAGCATCAAAAGGAGCAATTCTATCACTAGTGCCTTCAAAAAGATCCGTACATCTCACACAAGTATTCATTTAGGAAGACCTTCTTATTGTTTCATTTGGTTATCTAAAATTATCTAAAAAAGGTGATTATGAGTCCTATAACTTCGTTCTAGTTTAATTCACATCAAAAGGAACAATCCATAAGTATCACGTTCAAAACGATGCGTACTTCTCGCACAAGTCTTCATTTAGGGAGACCTACTTATTGTTTCATTGGTTCTCTAAATTATCAACGAAAGAGGTGATTAGTAGTCCCTATTATTTTGTTCTAATTTGATTAGCATCAAATGAACAATC